>CM040244.1:42992051-43016907 GCA_022545495.1 Chrysanthemum lavandulifolium | reverse complement strand
GATATACATGACAAAGGAATTTGGCAAACCACAAGGACGTAGTTGAGCTTACTCTATATAATTGCGCTATAATTTAAATAAACATGTTTTATTGAAAGGAAAATGATTAAATAATGTCACATCGAACTCACCGTGAATGACACACACATAGAAGTTTTTAAAAGTTTACTATATATACTATGTAGAATAAAAAGAAAAGTTGAACACACAAGAAAATATAATAATTAGTTGGATGCGCTGCAGATTCACTACGGCTGGCTTACGCTTAAAGGCCCAAGAAAGCATTTAAAAAGCTTTACGCTTATTTCAACCATAAAGTGACACTAATTTCACGCCTATACATAGACGGAGATAGGCCTTAATTCTCAACCTCTTTATAAATTTAATACATTTAATGATTCGTTAAAAAAACATTTTATGAATTTGTAAACGTTACTATAAGAATAATATAGCTTATAAAATCGTAAGTCATCTAAAATTTATTTATGATTAACGTAAAGCGCTTATCATAAATGACGTTTCTAAATCTTTTATATAATAAACAAACCCCTAATTTAATTTTTCATTTCAAAAAATCAAACCATACCTTATTTGGTAATAATTTTTAAAATTGAATTTTTTTCAAAGATAATTAATAAAAAAAAGTCTAAACATTCCCTCATTTAACCAAAATTTTAAAAAATTCGTTTTTTATGAGATGTAGAAAAAAAAAGAAATATACACATGTCCTTAAAATTCAATAGTTAATACTTGTGGACCAAAATCATAAATAAAAATAAAAACACGGAACTTCAAATTCAATAATATTCTCTTCTTTCCATTCACTTTTAACATAACCTAACGAACCAAAAATATAAACCCTTTAACAACTGAAACGAACAATCGATGAAGAATGAACGGTATGCCTACTCTTTCCCATAAAACCCAATTTCTATCATCTAAATTTTGGTCAATACTGATTTCTATTATTCTTTCATGATCCAGGTTATTAATAAGAATCAATTAAACTTTGAGGGTTTGCTATGTTATGATGAATAAAATCACAAGATATGATCAAATTGTTTAATATAACTTTCTCAATTTTTAAAAAACTTCAATTCAATTTAATTGTGTTGATTGGTGTTTGTAGGTATGGTTGTTTACTAAATTAAATGGTTTGTAGAGTATTACTAGCCACTTAATTGAGAGAGATATGTTTTGTGGACCTCCATTAAGACGAAACACAGGTTTGAGTACACCCATTAAGTGGAAAGTAAACACCCCTTAATAGCCGATGATTTGATGTTATGTATCCTGAAACTCAGGAATCGATTTTTAATAAATTTGATGGTAACTGTTTTAGTGTTTATGCAACTTTCATCTTTATGTATCTAAATTGAAAATGATATTGTATAAACGGACCCGCTTTAATTACCCTTAATGTAATTATAGTATAATATTTGGATAGCCTGACTTATGAAAGTGGTGAATTTGTGCACAAGTCTACAACCAAGGTAATAGCTAGCTAACCCATGTATCATGCGAAAGACAGTTCATCATCAAAAGATGCATAGGTAAGAAGTCCATAGCACATACCTTTATTCTATACTTGTCGGCATAGGTGGTAAGGAGGGTGAGTTGGGCAATGGGATTGATTAAATGGGTCACCTTATTTTGAGTCAAAACGCACAGGTTGGGAGTTGGTTTGTGTAATTTATTTGTAAATATATGTCATATCAGAATATGTCAAACATGCAACATATACAACACTATCTCTTGCATCATGTTTTATTACGGTTGATTATTTGATATAAACACGCATCCAAACACTCCTTGGATTCTAATAATTTTATGCCTATATGTAGATTCCAGAGTCACTATCAGGTTCCCTGCCCGATGTAAGCTTATGATTTGGAGCAACTTCATTGATGAAGCTATGTGAAGAAACTATCGAAAGATTTAAACTCAGTAAGAAGTTGTTTGACTCTGGAAATAACGTAGAAATTTATTACCCAAATTCTCAGCCACATTGTAGTGGTCCTTCCTTTCCTCCCGGGCTTCCTGCTAATGTGCAGAGACTTGAACACTTATATATGACGAGTGAGTTTAGTGATGTGGACATAAGTATTGAAGGTCATGATCTTATTGGCCGGTCTCATAAAGTTATTCTCGTGTGTGGAGTTCCCATTTATGAAGGTAAGCTGCTCCTTATTTATATTTATATAATTTAGTTATATAAAGGATTTTTTTTTTTTTTTTTTTTTGCTTTTTCATAAATAATATTGAAGTTCTTAGACCGTTGTAATGAGAATTATGACATGTTGTTAATCTTCACTATATTATAACATGTACATGTGTAATGTGATCAATCTTGACTAAGAGCTTAGGCGATTTATTGACAGATAAGAATGTTATGAGAATGTTAATCTTCTATATAAGCTTTTATAGTTGCATAGATTAAGAATGTTATAGTGTTATGAGAAGTTAGGAACGAAAACTAAATAAAGAGGTTGCTAAAACTTACAAATAACATTTTGACTTTTTTTATAACCTCCGCTATCAAATTGTGAATTAAGTCCTTAAGTAGAATTAGAAAATTGCCTTGAAATGTAGAAATATAGTTTGTATATGGGGTTTAACAGTTTGTATTATTGCAATCAGTGGCGGAACTTGACCGTTTATTTTGGGGGGGGGGGCGAAATTATTTTGGGGTGGCCGAATCAGAGATTCGTTTGTAACCTCAACTAAATTACCCCTAAAACCTATAACATTTACACTAGGTGCCGTAAAATTTGGGGGGGCCGAGACCCTCCCCTGCCCTCATAAAGGTCCGCCATTGATTGCAATAGGCAGTACGCAGGATGGGTAATTCAGGATGAATTAAGTGTGGCTTAAAATGGGTCAAAATCAAAACAGGTCAGGTAGCACAGGTTGGCCTGCAAAACTCTTTTGTAAATTAAAATTGTCCCTCGCTGTTTTTGTGAGTTTTTAAATCTTTTTACAGCTAATCGATGCTTTGGTTATAGATTATGATCACAAATAAAAAACTATGAAGAACTCAACATGTTCTCCCATACCAAACACATGGAACTATAATGTCTTAATTATCTGATTACTTAATATTTACGACAATGGTCTGGCGTGGTTGTATTGTTTTCAGGAGTGGAAGAGATAGAAATAGACACAAAGATGCCAAAGGTAATGGTGAAAAGCTTCTAAAAGATTATATGGTTCAAATAAAAAATGGCTAAAAGGGTACTTTTAAGTTTGAAATGGGTCGAACTCCTTAAAAGCAGGCGAAAGTATATTTTAAGCATTTGATCTCCTAAATAATTTTATTTATAGCTCTATAAGCTGTACAATAAGTTTTGGCTGGTCAATCTGTTTTACCGTGTCTTTTTGTTTCTATGATAATAGCGATTTATATGAAGGTTTTTGCAGGTAAAGTAGAGAAAATTGTTTGAGAATCCTGGATTGGAAAAATGTTATCTGAAGAGAGTCTTTAATGGATCAAAAGGTCCAACTTTTGGATCCAAGGTAAGCAACTAACAACCATGCCCATGATGCATTCCGTGATCATCAATCTTTTTGTTCTAACTTAGGTAACCATTCATTAATCACAACCAAATTTAGGAAAAACAAATGGCTCGATTTAAATTATGTGTTTTTTGGTAATCTCTTACGGGTCAAGTGAGCCCATTCCGACCTCTACCAAAAAGTAGAATTTCTACGGTAGTTTAAAAAAATCTGTTTAGAATGACAACCTGAGTAGTTTAATATACCTTGTGCTTATAGAAAGTAATTTGGGTAATAGAAAGATGTTGATTTTCCTAATCATGTCATTTTACTTCTCATATGCTCTTCAAGCGTAAGGAAGATGTCTCTTCAAAGCATCAAGAAGTAGAAGTTATAAAGTTTATACCTTTTAGTTTTTTTCTAAACTAGATTGTCACATAATTTTGTTGGGATCATTTTTCGAGATTCAAGTGTAGTATTTTCTTTCATAACAACATCCGAACTCATCAAGTCGTTTTGGTCATTGGAGCCGGAGGTCGTTGTTTTTGGCGAATCAAGTCACCTGTTTAAGCTTTCCGAGATATGTTCTTAGAGGTTAAGTCATGGTGGTGGTGGTTGTTAGGTACGATAGAAATGTGGTCTAATTATCAAAAAATTGTTCATCTCTGTGATAAATTGAAAAGCTTATTCCATGTAGTTACCATAGTAGTATTGTAAACTGGGGATGTGGTTGGGTGTATTGCCGCCCATGTTGTATTATAACATGAAATAAGAAGAAACCATGAATGAAAAAAATACCAATGTTTCATCTTCGTTGGATATATGTGATGCTTAAACAAGACTATCAGAATGAAAAGTGAGCAATTGCTTGAATTTGAGAATGGTAACAAAGAAAGACAACCTTTAACAAGTTAAATTGAATTAATTCTAATGTAGCATGGGAAGAAATTTTTTGTGAAATTGTTTCTTAAGTAAGAGAAACATTTGGAGCCAAAAGAAAAACGTTTTTCTAAAAGTGGATATTTTTCCGAAAAATAATTATGAAAAATACGTTACAAGATTAAATCGCTTTTTGTGCATCAAAATTGGTTTTCGCACCCAACTTCTTTTGACTTTTTCATCAAAATAACATTGCATGATCTAACTAAAAATGTTGAAAATTTTGTGCATCAAAATTTTTTATGATCAAAATTGCTTTGTGCATAAAAACGATCAAAACTCAAAATTATAAAAATGTTTTCACAAAAGTTTTATGCACCAACATACCCGATCTCAGGAAGTTTTTTGAATTTTGGAGATATTTTAAAAAAACAAATATTTTTATTCTTTTACGGATATTTGACTTTTTATTTTAACTTTACTATATATATATATATATATATATATATATATGAACACCTATTACGCCACTCGAAAATAATTATAATCCAAAATTAAAAACCATAATTAGAAAAGAAAAAGCAAACTATTTGTTTTTAATAAATAAAATACATTATTCAAAATTTAGAAAACTCACACAAGTATCGGTATTATAACTAGTAATTATCCAAAGTAAAATAGCTAAAATTAATACTCCGTAACAAAATAATATTCAAGGAGAAAACTAAACATTCTAGAAAAGTTTATTACTCTAAATAAAAAATATTTTTATAGAAATGAAACGACAAAAGGACATATGTGAAGATGCTACAGTATATTTTAAAGCTGTTGTACTTTCTTTTTTTTAACTGAAGTAGTTGTTCATAGTCGTGTTGTCATTTATTATGTGTTGACTAAAATTGATACTTTTGACTTCAGTGAAAATGGTGCAACATTTTGACAGTAGCTTTACATGACCTTCTTCTTCTTCAATCTCAAACAGTCAATATCACCATTGGAGCTCTCTACAAACCTCATTCTTGCATATCCTTTTTACTGTCTGTTTTTGGTAAGTTTTTTTTAACCATTTATTTTGTTGGTTGATATGATCGATCTAGTAAAACCCTAAATTTGTGGGTGTTTGGATATTTTATATCCATTTTAAAAGGTAGCTTATTAGCTTATGCATTATCAAAACACAATGAGCATGCAGGTTAGCACTTCTCATTTTAAGCATATCCAATGGGTAGGTCAATAAAGGTTTGAAAATAGGTTAAAGATGGGTTAATGCATAGTAGTGAAAGCTTAAAGATGACTTATTTAAGCAATAGGTTGAGATTATATTGCTCAACCTATTGGTTAACCTATTGATATTTTGGTATGTGAGAGATGATTATAGGTTGAGATTTGGTTAAAAAGTTTTTTAGCATTGGAGCAATAAGTTGATAAACAGGTTGAAAATTTTAAGTACTTATTGCCTTGAAGGTGCTCTTAGTTAAGCAGTTTGCTACATTATTAATTTTAAGCTAATAAGCGTTTTAAATAGCCAATCTATAAAATTTTAATTAGGCTATGATTATAGGACACTATGTGCTGACATCATTAATACAACACTTTATGTAAGGTTCTTAGCTAGGCAACATTTTCCAATGTCAATTATTTGTCTTTTGAATTTGAATTTCAAATTCCTACTTTGTATCTTTTTACCCACTTGATTATTTTCGGGTCATAGATCATACAACAGGTACTTATAGTTATCACTTAACAGTTTTGGTTTTTTTAAGAATCCTGAGTTTGTTACATGGTTTATTTATTATTAATTATTAATTATATGCTCTAACTAACCTTATGATTTTAATTTTGATGTTTCAGGTTTCATATAAACTTACACCTCAATATATAGGAAGAAAAGGGAGATCATCTTTGATAAGAATATATCTTCAAGCCCCAAAACTCCTCCGAAAGGTAATATATGTTACGTTAAACACTTTCCCTTGGATAAACTCTACACATATTTACTCATGTTGTGGATGTGATATGTTACGTGTATTTTCAGTGGTAACCATTGTTAAATTGTGAGATATCTTTTGTTTAGTTTTTGTGTTACAATGTGGATTCGAGGCTTGATTTTCTAAGTGGTTATGATTTTTGTGTTTCTATCTGTTTTTATTTTCATTTGGTTGTTGGATGTTTATTTGCAAATGCGCGGTGAGCAATATGAGTCTAGATGTTTATTTCATGGAGGTTCGTCTGTTGGAATCAATTTTTTTTCCTAATTGCCTCAATGACCCTTTTAAAATTTATGTTTTGTTCTTACACAATCAAACTGTTAGTGTGATTGTCTGAATGGTTTATTCAATCAAATGTCTCACAGATGAAACAACACTAACCTTTGGCCCTCTTAAAACTTTAGAACCTGGTATATTTTCCATAGATGTTTACACCGTCTCATTCTTTTAAGAGCAAAAGCTTTTTATATGTCTAGGAACAAGAGCTTCACGAGGACGCCCAATGTTTTTGCCTCATGTAGTCTTCTTGTTGTCATCATTGCTTCACGAAGCAAAACTTGATTACTTTATAAGCACTTCTAGAAATCTTGACTTCTGATTTGGAACCGTAGCTTAAGTAAACATCTAGTGTTAAGGAGCTTATCAACCGTAACTTAAGTAAGCTATTGAAAGACTTAACAAACAATTGGTTGTGTTTTGGCAAGGCATTAAGCTCGTAAGCTGTTTAATTAAGCTCCCCCAAACATTCCAAAAACCTTAAGCAATACCATTAATCCACTCTTTGTAAAAAGTAACTAATACTCACCTTTTGACAAATGTGGCTAAAGACATAAACTAGTACTACCTTTTAACAAATTGTGCTTTACATTGTTTGCGTCTTTTAATATCTTATGTTTTATTGGTTAGGTCACTAAACGTACGTGTTAGTATCAAGAGTTAACGCACATTACTAAATTTAATCAAATCATTAGGATAATCGTATTCAAAACCCAAGAAAAGTTCATAACACAAGTCGCCCGTAGTGGGGGGATTACATTATACCGTTGAAATGTATATATTTACAAACATGCGAATGTCCGATTCGAACTCGTGACCACGGATTGCACACATTAGCTTAATGAGAATTAAAGTTAATAATTAATGTTTATGTTTACGATTAATTATTACACATTAAGTCCTATTAACGATCGTTATGTATTTAACGGAAAAATGACTAACGACCGCTAAAATGGAAAAGAGAAGGACTAGAATGGAAACTTGGAAAAGTTATGGGACGGGCTTGGGGCTCATGATGGTGGCCGCCATAGGCCTCCAAGGGCCTAATTCTAACTTGTCCTCTAAGTTTTACCTACTAGTATATAGGAGGGTGGTCTAGGGTTTTTCACACTTGTGCATTGAATTAACCTAGATCTCCTCTCTTTCTTTTGTGATAGCTTGGCCGAAACCCCATTTGTTGTGGGAGTTCGGTTTGGTTTTTGCATATACGAGGGCTTGTGTTAGATCTAGCAATCGCTTGATTCGTTGGTTAATTCGTGGTACAAGAACGTGGTTGTAAGACATTATTCTTACACCATTAAGTACTTCTTGGTTTGCTTTGCTCGAGGGTGGTTTGCTTTGCTCGAGGGATTTTCGCAAGAGGTACGTTACGCATAATTTCAGTTAATTAATTTATTTGTTATGATCTTAAGTCTTCCGCTGTGTACTCTTGATGTCTTTATGTTTTATTTTATTTTATATATCATAAACTCAACATATACATATATAGATTTCTCGTACTTGTTCCAACAAATGTTAATATACTCGTTTCTTAACAGGTTATCTCAAGTAAGAGACCTTTTTCTGGCAGTATTGGGTTACTTATTTGGTTTGTCGTTTTCAATGGAGACAAATACGTCAAGTATGATTTATCTAAATGGTTGTAACTATAAATTATGGAAATGTAAGATGGAGGATCTTCTTTATCTTAACGGACTTCATCAACCAGTTTTTGTTCTGAAAACCAGAATGCCAGAATGAAGAAGAATGGAGCTTGTTACACCGTGAGAGTATGCGATACATTCGACAATGTGTTAATGACACTATATTAAATCATGTTTGTGAGGAAGTAAATGCGCGCTTTTATGGAATAAGCTTGAGCAGCTGTATGCCCAAAAGACGGTAATGATAAACTGTTTCTGATCAAACAATTGAAGGGTTTGAGTTACCGTGATGGAACTGCAATGTCGGATCACTTGATTGCTTTTCAGGGAATCATGAACGAGCTTCATGAAATTGGAATAAAATTTAAGGAAGAGGTTCAAGTATTTTTGTTTCTTAGTAGTTTACCGGATTCATGGGAAACCTTTAGAACATCGTTAGTGAATTCGGCATTAGATGGTGTTATTTCAATAGAGTTAGTTAGAAATAGTGTTTTAGATGAGGAGATGAAAAGAAAGCTAAAAGATAATGATAGGAAAAACGATGATGAAATAAAGGAAGATTGTCTTGTTACCGACATGGAAGTCCCATATAATCCTCTTACTGAAGTGCAAGGCGCTAAAAGCCTAATGGTTGCTCTTGGCGATTCAACAAATGCTGAAGTAAGTGTTGACTTACAGCTATGATCATTTCTATTGTTTTGTGCTTGACATCGTTTTGTTTGATATATTCCTTTAGATTGCCAAAACAAAGCACTAATTGACCATTACCTATTTTGTGCTGCTAAATGCTAGACGTGGCACTGTGGAGTTGATTTTTGGTGAAGGTCAAAATGAGCAACATTCGTATTCTCCTAAGATAATCATTTTTAACTAGTTCTACCCGTTAGAGATAAAACATAACCTGAGTCACTGGTCAATGTATCATGCAATACTATTTTTGAATGGGTCAAATTGGGATGTGTTTTATCTCAAACATTGATTTTAGGTTGGTGAAAATAGACTACTTTTCTTTAGGAGTGTTGATTAATTTTGTTTATCTATATAAGGCGCACATGTCGAAGAGGTCAAACTGTTGACCCGTTATTAATAAGAAATGGGTTAATATTGCCACCTCAATTTTGTATATTTCTATACAAAGATGCACATTGTCTCTAAACTAAGATTACTTTCGTGACAGTCACATTTTTGCCATTTTCACCTTACATTGCTGCTCAGGCCATATTCGTTTAGTTATTATTCTTTTTTTTTTTTTTCGTGAACAGGCTTCAGACATTTTGTATCATGAAGTAGTGGATATTCCTCTTCCTGAACTGCAACACCTCAAAACCCTTGAGGTTGCTTTTCATCATGAAACAACAAATGAGGTGAGTGTTGACTTATAGCTACACTCGTTTTGCTTTTATGTTTGACATTCTCATTTTGTTTTCCTCTTGACTATTGTTAGGTAGTCATACACACCATTAGATTGCCAAAACAAAGCACTGTGGGGGATGTGATCAATTACCTCAAAACAAAGGTAAGTACGGCAACTTTACGTGTTTTTAACTGACCAATACCTATTCTTCGTTGCTAAATGCTTGAGGTGGCAGTGTGAACGGGTTGAGTGATGGGTAAAAGTTGTGGCACGGGTTAAAATTCTGTTAGCTTTTGCTAGTAATTAGAGTGTTAATTAATACTAAAAAAGTCTGATATGTCGCTAATAGTCTAATATATTGAATACAACGATTTAGAGGCTGTATGCAATATTATATTACTTTGAGAACTTCCGAACCGTTTCATTTTTAAGATAATTTTCTTGAGCTCACCCGTTTGACCCAATAGAGATTAAACATTTAAACATAACCAGAATAGACCCATTCGCAAGTTAACAGTCATAATATCCACCTCTACCAAACTATTGATAAAGTAACAAAATCATGTATTTTTTTTTGTCAATGTATCGTGGAACAGGTTGAGTTGTCTCATGAAGATGCAGAGCTTCGATTACTTGAGACTTGTAACAGCATCATTTACCAGGTATTGAACTTATGATATTTCTTTGCCATAAGTTGCCTCTACCCTTTTAGTTGCAAATTTTCGTTTTCTTAGAACGATATTCGTAACTAGTAAAGTCTTTTAAAATTTTTATTCAAGTATTAAGTATTACCATAGTGGCCAATCACCAGTGCATGTAATTGTGGCCTCATTTCATCGTACATAGGTTTTCCCTCTTAATCAAGAAATTGAGAATATCAACGATCAATACCGGACGTTACGTGCTGAGGAGGTATGCTTTAAATGCTGATATATTATACCAAATTGTTTGTAAATTTTGTCATATAGGTTTAAAAAGACTATGCTTTTGTATCATAGATTCCAGAAGAGCAAAAGGATTTGGGTCCTCAGCATCGTCTGATTCACGTTTATCATTTTACAAAAGAACTGTACGAAGGTCAATTGGTATGTATTATAGGATTTAATAGGATGTTTATTTTGTGTTACCTTGTCCTTTTGATCGTAATTATGAACTAAATGTCACAATTTCAAGTTTCAGCGCATATACTTATGATTGGGTCAATACGGGTTATGTTGTGCTGTATTTTTAATCCGTCATGAGTCAAATTGGTTATACAGGTTAAAAGTCTTATAGAACCTACTTCTTTTCTGACAAATTCAAACTACTATTGTGATAATACTGTTTTGGTAATCGCGATTAACGTATTATTTTTTCTTAAGAGAAGTAAAGTAATCATGAAAAGGTATTTTTGGGACTATCCAACCTGCCTGTTTCAGCCTGTTTTAAAAATGACCAACTTTGACCTGTTATGTGACTCGCTGTTATCATTACCTCATACATCATTCTCCAAGTATCCAAGTAAGTAATAACATAATTATATTAACTTTGTACTGATAGCAAGTAGATAACTTTGGGGAACCATTTATCTTTGTCATTCGAGATGACGAAACATTAGCTGAAATTAGATTACGCATTCAGAAGAAACTAGAAGTTCCAGATGAGGAATTTTCCAAGGTATGTTCACGATTACGTTTTCCTACCATATTTTTTTTTTCTTTCTTTTAGTTTCGCTTTACCACTCTCACATTTTGCTGCATATAAACCATAATGTGTTATGTATCAGTGGAAGTTTGCATTTGTATCTATGGGCAATCCTAGATACCTTCAAGATTCTGATGTTGTCTCCACCCGTTTTGAGGTTATAAGAAAATATTTATCTCTTAATATACATATATATATTCGATGAGCAAGTTATTGACATATTCTGGTTTATGCTTTTGGTTTTAGAATAGTGATGTTTATGGTGCTTGGGAAGAGTACTTGGGATTGGAGCACTTATACAATGCACTCAAATGGTCATATGATGCAAATGATGATGACGGGTGCTTTCAATCGCCAAAAAAAGAGTTCACAGCTGACTTGTAAGTATCAGACACGCTATTTTAACTATAAAAGTGACCAAGAGATGTTATATGTATATATGATCACCATGTAAAAGAAGTCTCTTTGGGCGTGTTGGATAATACTCGGCCAAATTGGGGTTACTTTTCTGTTAACGTGTTTTGGTTTGATTTGGAGAAAACAACTTACACAAATGGTCGGAATGGGCTTCTAATGGGAACATGCATAAGAATTTGTGGGTCAAAACGGATTTATATAATGGATGATTTACTTGAAATTTGCCTTTTTATATATAAGTAGTCAATAAAATTTATAAGGAAACGAATAACTATGACGGGTAGCCTAGCCAGTCCCTGTTTGACATGTTTTCTTTATAATGGCCCGTTTTGAACCATCACCTGACCCACGGATTTGTTCTCCACCTCTATGAATATAAAAGCTCATACATTTTAGATAAGAAAACATGAGAATTCACCGAGGAAACAAAAAAATCTACTATTCGTTTATGCAGATGTGAGAAATCGGTTGTAATCTATCAAAGTTCTTAAAATTGTCATATATATTCAACCAAAACTCATAATTGCATATATATCCTTCCAAAGCTTTAAAATTGTCATATATACCCAAATGATTATTTTAAATATATATTTAATAGAAAAAAATATCTAATAATTATAATTGATATATAAAATGACGATTATAACCTCATTTTTTATTTTTATTTTTACAATTACAAAATTTTTTTTAAATGTCTAATAATTATAATTGATATATAAAATAGCAGTATAAGGGTATAATTGCTATTTTATATAAACATGTCAAATAACTATAATTGATATATAAATTAACGATTATACCCTTATACTTATTAAATTTTTTTTTTTGACAATTACAAAATATCCTTAAACCATTATATAAGAAAAGAAAGGGCATTCATGTTCGCTACTCAACCGTGTTAGATTATCGGCGAATCTTGAATGAGAATATCAACTGCACCATCAATCGCTCGATCTAAACGTAAACTCCTATATATTATATAGAGCAAATGACATAATAAAATTCAATCCAATAAAAAAATATTTTGTAATTATAAAAAAAAGAGAGGTTATAATCGTCATTTTATATATCAATTATAATTATTAGACATTTTTATATTAAATATATATTTAAAATAATCATTTGGATATATATATGACAATTTTAAGGCTTTGGAAGGATATATATGCAATTATGAGTTTTGGTTGGATATATATGACAATTTTAATGTTTTTGAAGGATATATATGCAATTATGAGTTTTAGCTGGATATATATGCAATTATGAGGCTGCATGATATATATGCAATTCCCTAATCCTATAATCTACAACTAGCTAAAAGCAAAGCACAATTAGTATCTCAAGTGCTGCCCCATTAGTTCAGTTGAGCTCGCTGCCCCAAAAGTTTCGATTCAACTTTTTGTGGAAATTTATTGCAAGCTAACTATAACTTTAGTTGCAGTATTAAATAGTTTCAGTCTTGAACCCAGCTAAGCATTGCTTATTTATCCTTATGGCAGATGTGCAACTCTTTGTTGACAGATGATTGTATCTATGTAATGTAATTGCAAGTTATATTACTGACGCGAAAAATGTGTAATGCTTGTTTATAATTTTGTTGCTAACAAAGAGGTTATCCCTGCACGTTGCTGCGGGGTTTAAAAAGTATATTTATTTGATGTCCAGATAAATTTTATAATGTTTTGCCTACAAAAATATTATCTTTACATATTGTAGTCTTGAATGCTTTTGTGTCATGGTAACTCGTAACTCAATAATGTAAGTATTTTAATCAGAGTGTATCACCAAATTCGGGGAATTTAGATTATCATGCGAGCAATCTCTTATATACAATTGGTTTAATTTCGAGTATATAAGGTTTTCTTTATAGTCTCGGCTTATGCTTAGAAATGTCATATTTAAACTTCAAAAATTTAATCTTCAAGTCTATAAGATATCGGTCATCATCATCTCTATTGATTATCCAATCTCGTGTAAAGAATCGAACTATCAATCTCTTTTGATTTCTTTGGTTTTCGGCACAAATCTTGTTCTATCTTAAAACATTAGAAATTATGCCTCATGCTGAAAGACCTAAAAGAAAAGAAGAAAAGAAAAACAATGTTTGCATTACGTTGGAGTTTTGAACATACATCTATCTATTTGACGTGCATATACAATTAATAATTATATCGGTTTAGTATTTAGGTATAAAAATGTTACAAATTTACATGTTGTAGTTAGTCTTATAGGTTACTAGCTTCATAGCCCGCCCGGATGGGCGGGCTAGCTTCATAATAAAACTTGACGAATTCTAACCGGATGTACATAAATTTATGAATAACGGCAAATGTATTCAACACAAAAAATGGGAAAAAAAGAAGAAAGTGTTCATGTAATTTATGTAAAAAGAACTACTACACTTTCAAAGTCATTATCATATCATACAAGCCATATATTAACTTAATCTAAAATTTGGTTAATGTGTTTCGCATTAAAGTCTAAATACATGAACTAATTATCAACTCAAGTTGATCTAACTATATTGATACTTAGCACAATTCAAATCTCCTTGATTATTGAATGAAGTGCGCCTTTAGCAAAGAACAACAATTCCAACACCACGCTTTGAAGGAGCAAACGTTTTCGTTGATCAAGCCTCGAATACCTTTCCAAAAGCTCTTTGACCCAAGAGAGAATCTGGCGGTTAGCTCTTTTAGATCAAGAAACTTAAATACTTTCGGACTTGGACTAAGATTTCTTAAATATGCACGTTGTTCACCAATAATTCACCGTCATGCGACACTTATTCTAATATTAGAGGGTTTTCTTAACCATATTCAGTTGTTAGTCAAGAGTGGTAATTTCAATTCAAATTTTGTACTCTCCTTTTCATTAATGAAAATTTTCCTTTTCAATTTAAGTACCATTTGTCATTTACATTTGATTTCAAGCCCGCTTTGTGTTTAAAAGTCTTAGATTTACATTTTATAAAAGCTCACATAGCTTTAATGAGCTTATGTGAGCTCATTGTGGATTTACTTGTTCTTAAAAATCGCTTTCTCAAAAAGTGAAGTGAGGTCAACAAAAGTCAAAGTTAGTTGAATTCAAGGTCAAAGCGCTTTTGAAAAATTTTCTCATTTCAAATTGTTAATTAGTTAAGTTTAGAGCAAATGGGTTCATAAACATTCAGTTTCACAAGTCTCATTAAATTGTTAAGTCTAGATTTCACTTGTTTTACTAAAAGGAGTGTTTGGTTTATACTTGGTTCTTGGATTTTAGTTCATTTGTCCAAATTGAATTTGAGTGTTGTGGTATCTATTGTTGATTTTGGAACCTTAGTAATCAATATTTCAAGTTTCATAGTTAAAATTTTGAGTTTACAAATGTATTGTTCTAACTGATTTTACTCATGCAAAGTGTCCGATTTGTAGTTTTTCTCATTGGACAAGAATTAGTTTAAGCTAGTTTAATATGGTGCTTCTAGTTCTTATAATACCTTAGTTAATCTAATTGTTGGTTATTTAGTGATTTGAGGTGTTTTGGTTGCTTATTTTGTTTCCCTGCCTATTTTTGCTCCTATAATCGCCATAAATGCATGTTCGTCCCAAACTCGCTTTTGATCAAAGCTTTTAGCCATTTAAGTTTGTTAATAAAATTCTCAAAATTAAAAATAGTATTTTCATCAAGTATTTTAACTAACCTTAAAAGGAACAAAATAAAAAAAATGTTTTGAATAGGTCATTGTTGGTTAAAAGTTAGTAGGTTGGTCAAGTTTATGTCCCGCACGATAATGTTATTGATTCATATGGCCTTTTCACGACTTAATATCATGCACCCTTGTGAAATAATGGCATGGTTTTTGTTTCTTTAGATAGTCTCTAGTATGGGTTAGATCGGTTTGCCTTTATTTCCCTAGAGCTTAATTTCTCACTTATTTTGGCTGCATTCACCCTCCCGCCTTTATCTCGCTTTCATACAAGAGGCTATGAAGTGCTTATTTCCTTTTAATTCAGATATTTAGATTGTTCATGTAGCTTATTTAGGTTAAGTTTTAGCTTAGTTAGTTATCCTTAGTAACTAGTCTTAGGCTCCATTAGCTTATTAGTTGCTTAAGAGTAGCTTAATGATTGTTTGGATTATGGTCCGATCATGTGCTTTTCACTTTTGCTTGAGCTTATCTTCTCCTATTCAAGAGTAGTAGGTTGTATTCAAGATGTTTTAGCTTATTTTAGTTGGTGGTAACTTCGGTAGCTTATTGTGCACTTAAGCTTATTTCCATTAAGCTTTTCAATTCGATCTCATACACAAGTGCATAATCCGAGATCACCAAGGTATTTGTTAATTTTCATAGATTCCCATATAATTTAGGACTTTTCTATAATTTTTCATAAATTTCAATGTCCATTTACTAATTTTCGCAATTTAAAACATATATTTGCAATTTTCAACCACAATATTTGCCTCCCGCTAAAGTATCAATCAGATCATTCATCCGCATTTTCAACCACAATATTCCTTTATGCTATGGCAAAACTATTTAAGAACATATATCTAACAAAGGATGAAGGGTACCTTAGAAAGATCTCAAGCAAACAGGATAGTTGCGCTTGAATCCCTAAGTAGATACATGTGATCATGTTGTACTCTTAATCGCATATCTACATAATTGGAAAGAAGACGATGACTTTATTAAGTATTAAAATTAACCCACAATCCAAAAGGTAATATTGTGTTAATACTAATACCTAAGCAATATCTTTTCAGTTACACAAGCAATAAATGTTGATAAATATAGATAAAGGACAAAGACCTGACTAAAATTAAACATTAGTAAGATAAATCATAACCAAAACGGGTGCACCTTCAACTGATGTTATTGATTGAGACCCATTAGAGATTATAACACAACCCAAGTTAACACATTAATGGTTCAACATAGTCATCTCTACATTCGATCGTTGGCTTGAATAGACTTACCAACGCATCTAAAGTCACAAGATAAAACGTGTCTTAACTCATCGCTTGTATTATGGGTTCCTCCTCGAATGTCTTTGACCATGCATCGAGGAATCCCAAAATCCACCGCAAAGTGATAGGGTACCGGCACGTCTGTTACAAGCCAAGTTGAGTCTTAGCTCAAAAGTAAAAACATAGCAGAAGAGAGTTCATACATTGGTCAAAATGGAACTTATAGATATTTTTTGGTGTGACATCAAAAATCACTCCCATTTCACGGAAATCTGCTTTTAGTTTTACAAAATGTCATTTTAAGTGATTATTTATTATTTTCCTATATAATAAAATTTTGCTGAACACTCGGAATTAAATTAACTGATTGCTAAAACTTCAAGCAGCAGAAACACCTCAAACGATGAATCATAGAAACCATATTTTTTGGATCATAAGGTTTAGTTATTCGAATGAGATGAATGATTTAAACGTAACTTTAAGATCAAACATACCTTACTGCCTTACAATGATTGTTGATACTTAACTCCCAATAATCAACCCCATCAGTGAGTCATCAATCCGAACTACAATAACTATAAACCTTATTAGCTACAAATCATACAAACATGATTATGTGATTAAATAATTGTAAATAATAGAGCATGATATATGAGACTGATTTAATAATACCAACCTATTTTGAACAATCATATAAACAATCAGACAACAAAAAAAAAACATAAGAAAAACAATCAAAGGATTTATATATTGGTTATTTAATAATTAATCAAACAAAGATAAAAGACACATAATCAAACAAATGAATCATTTATTTTCATAGAATTACGAAATCACAAACCTGAATAGATGAGTCGACCGATTAAGGTCGATATGTGGGTTTAAATAAGCGGGGTGAGTATCGATTATGAATTCTTGGGGAATAGTTTATGTTGTTAGGGCTTAGAGTTGATTGATTTACATTTAGGGTTCCTTGCGTCATTTTATGTGGATCTTGATTTTGAAATCTTGAAATACATCAACATAAACATGGTAGAGATTGAGGGGATTTGGCTATTTTTACGAATTTAGTTATGGTTCGGTTTCAAAGAAAAGCGTGAAATGGGGGATGATGACTGGCATTGAATTTTTAGTGTAAAAGATGTATGACTACAAACTGAAGTATATTACTATGGAAGTGGAAGATAACACACAAATATGTGGATTGCCTCATTGGTTGAGGCGTGAGGCTGTGAATGTTTAGACCCATGTTCGAATCTTGGTTGCTACAATTTTTTTTTATAATGTAACCGGATATATAGTGCCATGGTGGCATTTTCACCTCATCATAGAGGCGCCATGTCAACATTAAAATGCCTAGTAAGCATTAATGATGTGGCATGTGTAGTCTCATATATATGTATAGATAATTAAAAATTCAAAATATCTCATTTAAAGTGTTAGAGCTAATATTTAAGATGTTTTACAATTAATAATTATTTCGGTTTAGTATTTAGGTATAAAATTGAATTCAAGATTAGTCTGCTTTTAAAAAATTTAGACTTGATTGTAAATTTTATTAACCAATGTATATTTACATTTGAGTTCAAAGGTAACAAAAGCTCCAAAATCAGTTCATATTTTTGTTTTATTATATAAATTTATCTGATTCAACTTTGACAAAATTGGTTATAGTTTTGACTTTTATTAGCTATTGATAGACCTCAATCTTGTCACGTGCTAAAATTTAATTTGTCTAAATTGGTCCCTTATATGTAACATCATTTTTATTTTTATTTTTTAATAAAATAAAAGAAACTAGTTTACATTCCCCACACACGAAAGGCTTTGGTATAAGTCGCACTAACCAAGTTTTAACATAAGTTAAATTAATTGGGTTTGTCATAGTTTGATCTACTTATTTGATTGTCTACTAAATAAAAACATTATAAATTGCAACAATAACAATAAATGTTTCTTTTAAAATAGAAAGTTTATAGTGTATTTGCTATATAAAATTTAGGGTTAGATATATATATATATTTTTTAAAAGTTTTGAGATTACATGTGAATTCTTTTAACCAATCAAATTATAATGGTATTTTAATTTAACATTTTAAGTTTAATTTATTATCACTCATTTTGTAAGTTTCTTTATTGTTAACCTACATCAATAGTTATATTTTGTAAGGATCCCAAACAATCATATATCAATCACACAAACATAGAAACCTAGGCATTTTAGAAACAGCGATAGAGGGTGAGGTGAATATCTATGTGTATTATCTCGCTAGAACAAATTATCTCTCTCTCACACACACACTAATATCCACACCTCTAAAGTGATGTATACACCTCCTTTTTATGCATGAAAAAGAAGTGTGTTGGGATATGATGGGATTGGGAATCGATTGGACTTGGGTTGGACTAATAAGATAACTTAGCTTACATAACATTGAACCTATTAGCTTAACTAACTATGACAATGTCCAATAAGCCCATTGCTAACTATTACAAACTCTATCACAAGTTACAAGGTTCATATTTAGAGTAAATTACGTCGTTCGTCCTTGAGGTTTGGTCATAATAACATCGCAAGTCCCTCGACTTTCATTTTTGCATGGTCGATCCTTATAATGAAGTTTCGTTACATCATTCGTCCTTATCAGTTACACCGTTCATCCATGCGGTTTGTCTTTAATAACATTGCAAGTCCCTCAGCTGTTAGTGATAAGGACGGATTGTGTTACAAAACTTCATTATAAAGACCGACTATGCAAATTTGTTCATACATCAAATTACATAATCAAATTTGTTCATATTTTAAACTTAATTATTAAATTTTAAAATTAACCTTTTCAATTTTAACTTTATCCTTTTACAATGTTAACACATGTGATTTGTTTATTATTTTTAAATAGATGAGAAATTAAGTAATGTTGATAAAAGTCTCGCTAACACCGGAAACATAATAAAAGGGTGTTTGTTTTGGCTTATATAACCAACTTATAGCTTATGTTTTATAAGCTTATTTTCTTGGCTTATTTTAAAACTTTTCAGTTTATATAAGTTTGTTATGGCATACTAAGCTTATATAAGTTTTTGTGGTTTATTTTCAAAATAAGCCACAAACAAGGCAGACCTAAGAGGGTTTTCGGGGGTTCATGGGATTCCAATAAATGTTTGCCGATTAATGTAAATTTTTGTTATAAATTTTGATTTATTTAAAATGAACATGCTCGAAATTTTGTGTCACATAAATACAAGTTTTGTTTTTATTTTTTTGAACATAAGTTTTGTTTTTATTTAGTTCACTAATAATAGGTCTAGAGAAATACATGTAATTTTAACAAAATTGTGACATTAACTACAAACACTTATGAGAAGATTTTTTTTTTTTTTTTTTTGTTGAATTAATTCTTATTTTATTTTTAATGAGGAAGTCCACAAAAATCTATCTTCAATTAAGTGGCTAATACACTTAATTTAGTAACTAACAACTAGGGATGGGCACTTTACCAGATTGGTTCCGAATTGGTGGTATCTTTTTTTTGAGCATGAAAAGAAGGTACCGGTACTGTATCGAACGGGATTCTGATACCGGGATCAGCACTGGTACTCGGTACCGGAAAATCGATACCAATCCAGTTCTTCTCGTTTTTTGTTAAACCATTTTTTTTTAACTTTCTACGAAAAAAAAATAAAAAATAAAAAAATAACGTTCATTTTTAAGTGATTTCGAACAACGTGTCAAAACACGCAACAAACAATTAAATACACACATCACCAAGATACTTATAATTAACAAACGTTTCATTACTTACAAAATTGCACCAAAATCATATGAAATCATTCAAATTAAACCATTTTTAACAAAAATAAAACAATTAATCTTGTTTTAAATGTTATCTCATTTTATTTAGCGCTTTTGCTTGGTAATGCCATCTTATTAATAATAGGTTAGGGCTTAATTTTTTAGGGTCTATGAGGATCTATAGTTGTCACAAGAGGTTTTGAGACGTTTGATTTCTTTCTTTATGTTTTACATGACTATTGTTTGGCATAGAAATGACCTAATTGATGTTTGGATAAGTTGTTTAATTCAAAACATAACTACCGAATTTCGGAAAATTTTCGATACTATCTCGCTTTGATATTGATACCGTATTAGTGGTATCGATTTTTTTTTTGACTCGATTCATGATACCAATTTCGTATCATGTATCCGGATTTGATACCATTTTAGCATGATACTGGTACGGTTCGTGTTTGGTGCCGGTATTCGGGTCCAACTTTGGACTTTGCAAACTTAAGTGGTGTTTGTTTTTCATAAAGAGGCTCTTAACAACCTTTTAATCTGAACCATTTAGACGCGGTCAGACATTTTATTCGTTCAGACGGTTTGTTTTTTTTGTTTGTTTTGTTTTTGTTTTTTTCCGCTCGCACGCGTTCGGAGGCGTAAGATCTTAATGGTCTAGACTTGAGAGGGTGTCTCAATGCCTCTTGCGACACAAAACCAAAAAAATTAGTACGAGCAAGCAAATGTGCGGTTCAAACATGAGTTTTTTTCCGCTCGGATGCGGTCGATTCTGACATTTACACCTCAGATTGATTCATATGTGCGGTTGATTCGATTGAGCCTCTTAAAACAAACACCACCTTCCACAAAAGGTGTAGATTGGCGGAACACCGACCCGGGTGCCTTTTGACACCACCATTGTCCACCCTGAAGAAATAGCTCCTAAGAACTCTCCTGGCCTAGTGGGGCACCAACCTGAGTGAGCACGAACCAAGACTCGGACCCCGAGCTCTTATTCCACAAAGTCTCTCCAGCCCATAGGTTTTGCGGATGTGGGTACCTATATGGAGCAAATGCCAAGGATGTGACTTAAACATGGGTCAATTGACTCAAACACAAGTGCTCCAACCATTAGACTAATGCTCGGTTGGTGTTAAACATCACCTTTATTGAACTGAAACATCTAAATAGCTAAAGGAAGGAAAATCAACGAAACCTGTTTTGAAGCAACGGGTCCGGGTTTTCTTTCCGCCCGGTAAAAAATAATTGACTATTCAGTGTGTAAAAATTCGGGGTTTTCCGATCATCTCAACAGTCAATATCACCATCGGAGCTTGATACCATTTTATTATCTACTTTTGGTCAGTTTTTTTATTTATGGGTTTTTGCTATTTAATGTTCTTGATATGAGTCAAAACCCTAAACTTTGTACTAGTAATCTTTGAATTAGCACTCATAATCAAACCATGATGCATATGATCTATTAAGTTGGTGTTTTTTTCTTTTTTTTATTAAAAAAAAAAAAAAAAAAAAAAAAAAAAATTGGTATGAATAAATATAGGTTTAGTGTTAAGGTTTCAAACCTTGCTAGGTGTGTACATTTGGGGGTGGCAGGGAGGGGTCGGAAATGGTCCTCGGGATTAACCCGATAGGCTCGCCCTCTCCGGGTAAGCTAAACAGGGAAAACTTCATTCGTTTCCTGGTTAGTTTTAAGTGCTAGTTTTGAGTGTTTGGGTAACCTGCGGAGGGTGGGTCTTTGACTTAGATGTACACGGGCTAACCGGGGTGTCCCGTGACCATTTTTGGACCCTTTCTCCGCCACCCCATGGTATTTACCCAGCGAGGTTTGAACAATGAGACCACCTTGGTGGTGGTTTGCTTATGCGATCAGATAAGCGATAAAAAGAACAGCTTAATAAGCGATTTGCTACATGCTAATTAAGTGATAAGCAGTTTCAGATAAGCAATCTAAAACAGCCCTTAATATACTATTAGTGGAAGAGAAGAGCAAAGAGGAAAGATGGGGGTAAAGTTGTAAATAAACATGAGTACTTGTAAAATAAGAAAAAAATCTGTTGTTAAGGAGCTTAGTAAAGATGGTAAGGCGATAAAATCTGCTTAGATAAATCAGATAATCGAACCTCATAGAAGCACTCAACTTAGCTCATCAAGTTTTGGCGTGGTCGCTCAAACCACCTTTTGGGTCATTTGGAGAGTTAGAAATAATGTGATCTTCTCCCACAGCGAGCCGAGCTCCTTACTATATTCGGCATTCTCGCTATTTTGGGTTACTTATTTGGTTAGTGGTTAACAATGGAGACAAATACTTCAAGAACGCTTAAAGAAAGAAGAGGAGAAGGAGCAAAAATGGAAAGAGGAAGCAGATGAACATTTGTATACTATAATAAAAGTTGCTCGTGATGAGAATCTTCATGAACAAATAGGGAAAAATATAGTTTTAGGTTATGCATTTTCGGAAAGTAATGACTACGATAGTGTTTAGGTAGGTGTATGAGATATAATCGTTTGCTTACGTGCTAGTTTTGAATGTTTGGGTAAAATTGTTTATCTGCTTATTTTAGTGTAATTGGAGATGTATGCCTGACCGTTTCCGAACCCTTTCCCTGGCCACCCCCAAGATGGTGTTTACCGTTGAGGTTTGAAGACGGGACCTCTTGCGAGGATGCCTGATTACTTGGCCACCTTGGTGGTGGCTTGTTTATCTTAGTGTATAAGGGCTAAAAAAAAATAAGTTAATAAGTGGTTTGCTACTTTGCTACATGCTTATTAAGTGATAAGCAGTTTCGATAAGCAATCTAAAACACCCCCTAATATACTTTCTAGTGTTAAGGAGCGATCATATGTAGCTTAAGTATGCTTTGAAACACTTGAAACAACTTATCGTGTTTTGGTAAGGTGATAAGTCGCTTAGATGAGCTTCCCAAACATCTCTAAAACTTTGAAGCGATACTAATACTCGTTGACCACTTTTTTTAAAATAATGCGATTAAACCACAAAATAGTACTCTTTCCCTACTGTTTTGAACAAGAGGGAGTAGCGCCTTGAAACTAGTAATCATCTTTTGAAAACTTACATATTAGTTTTAAGTAGGTTACTGCACAAAGATATATTTAATCAAGTCGTTAGGGTAATCCGACATTCAAAACTAAAAAGAAAGTACATTAGATTTAACCCTGTTTACTTCTTGTATTAGGTCATCTCAAGTAAGAAACCATATACTGGCATTCTGCTATTTTTGGTTACTTATCTGGCTTCTGGTTAACAATGGAGACAAATACTTTAAGAATGATTTACTTAAATGGTTGTAATTATAAATTATGGAAACACAAGATGGAGGATCTTCTTTATGTTAACAAACTTCATCAACCGCTTTTTGTTCGAAAACCCGAACATCAAAATGAAGAAGAATGGAACTTTACACCGTCAAGTTTGTGCAGATATTAGACAATGGGTTGATGAGAATGTATTAAATCATGTTAGTGAAGAAGTAAATGCACGTAATTTATGGAATAAGCTTGAGCAGCTGTATGCCCAAAAGACGTGCAATGATAAACTGTTTCTGATCAAACAATTGAAGGGTTTGAGGTACCCTGATGGAACTGCAATGTCGGATCACTTGATAGCTTTTCAGAGAATCATTAACGAGCTTTTAGAAATTGGCATTAAATTTAATGAGGAGGTACAAGGATTGTGGTTTCTTGGTAGTTTACCGGATTCATGGGAAACATTTAGAACATCTTTCTTGAATTCGGCATTAGATGGTGTTATATCAATGGAGTTGGTTAGAAATAGCGTTTAAATGAGGAGATGAAAAGAAAGCTAAAAGATCAAGAAATGAAGGATGTAGCCGAGCACCTAAGAGTAAGGTTTTTGTTTTGTTAATGCATTTCTTGTTGTTTTATACCCAACAAACTATATTTAGATCCTTCAATAACCTTACAGATTAGGTTAAAGAAAGAACAAGAGGAGGAGCAAAAAGAAAAGAGAAAGAAGAGGCACATTTGTATACTATAATAAAAGTTGCTCGTGATGAGAACCTTCATGAACAAATAGGGAAAAATATATTTTTTGAGTTAGTGGATCATGAGAAAGTTCGTACTTTCCGTATCCTAAAGCAAACATCATTTTCCCGTTTCAAGGTAAAATTTTTGTTGTATTTTTTTTTTTTTGCTTTTCTTCCGTCTTAGTACACAGTGACTATTTTTAAAAGGTTGTGTTATTAAATATATTAATAATCTCTGAATATTATTTTTCAGGAGGAAGTAGCAAAAGTACTAGGTATACCAGTGCGATATCAACGATTTTGGTACGTGGGGAAGCGCAAATCGCACTTACCGCCCACATCGTCCATTAACTCCTCTAAAGAAGCTC